>OZ023239.1:26852936-26889892 GCA_964006365.1 Trididemnum miniatum
ATTGTTTAAATAACTATTAAGGAGTTTGTAACATGGACCACGTATACCATAATAGTCCAATTTGTAAAGCAGTATGTCAAAACTAACCGTATCAAGTGCTTTTTTTATTTTTATTTTTTTTTGTAAAGGTCGAAGGTTTGGAATTCGATACCAACTACTATTCAACGTTTAAAACTTAAAAAGTTTACGCAAGCATATCGCGAGCAAATATTGGTTGCATATAAAATTAGATTTTACTTGCAGTTCTTTCTCTAATTAGCCACATACTAAAAGATGTGGCTATCTTGTTGCTGCTACAAGGAGAATTAAATGTGAGCATCATTCTGCTCATGAAAGCAAACAAAAGGTAGTTGTTTGACTCGAAGACTTCACGTCCCTTCACGGTTTCCTCATATTGCAATCAATGAGCTTCAGTAGCATGTTTACCTTAAATCTACTGTTTCTTTCCTTTTTCAAGTTTTTTTGAGTGCTTGTAGTTGTAAGATGAAAATAATCTTTGTCTGTCTGTCTGTACCGTGTTTTAGCTTCCATTTTTTGAGATACGTCGATAAAGTTGCCATGACTTGGGATTAAACTTCCTCTAATACCTTCCAATCTTTTTTTTGCAGTGCACACTTGCTAGATTGTCTACATATGCAAACTTCTTCGAGGTGGTGGTGGGAAGATCGTATTTATAGGTGTTGAATAGGAGAGGTGCCAATACCGATCCTTAGGGGACACCATTTCTTAGGCGTCTTAACCTGCTTTTAGGGCCAGTACCACTTGTGAGAATGAAGCTACGATTGTGTGTAAGCTCCATGATAAATTTCACTATGTGTCTGTCTGGGATGAATCGCCATAATTTGCAGATAAATGATGTTGTTAAGTCAACAAACACCGCTCCGGCCGTCTTTTTGGCCGAGAAGCTATCCTCAATTCCTGGGTGAGAAGAGTAACTTGATCCATAGTAGATTTTCTATGTCGGAAACCAACCTGCTCATGGGGGAGCAGAGGGTCGATTATTGGTTCAACTCGAGCATAGACAAGTCTCTCCAGAATCTTGAACGGAATACACAGCAGGGAGATGGGTCTGTAACTCGTTGGCTCATCTAGTGACTTCGACGACTTTGGGATGGCAATTGCAGTTGCTCGCCACCAGATTCTTTAAGATCTGGGTTTGACGCAGGCAGGAAGACAGAAACTTGTTCAGCCACGTCTTCAGATTATCACCGGCATGGAGTATTAGTTTAGGACTCACTGAGTCAAGGCTTGGAGCTTTTCCTGATGGGAGACGTCGGAGGGCACAAGCAAATTCCTCTCAGGTGAAATCTTGGGTGATTCCTTTATCTGGTGATGTTAATATTTTCCAGAGTTCAGACATTTCGTTGTTCATGAGTCTGGCTAATGCACGTTCCTTGACTTTGTAAACCCCATTTTTCACAAGCTGTGATGCTATTGAAGTAGCTGAAATGGGGCAAGGACGCGACGGTCGTTTGTTTCTGCCAGTTAGGTTGTTTAATGTGTTCCATGTCAGTCGACTGGAGTGCGTGAAGTTTATGGTGTTGACAGCTTCTGTCCATCTATCACGTCGTTTTTCGTTAAGACGATTTAATAGTGCGAGAGCAGCTTTATCAGTTGCCTCAACTACGGGTGCTTGTAAAAAGGCATTGTGTAGATTTTCGCACTCCGCATCCTAGCATGGTTTATAGTTGTCTCTTTGGCCTCGAGGGATGGCGTCTTTGGCGGCGGTGTTGATTGCTGTACAGAAACGATGATATGCTTCATCTATGTTACCGATATTTGATGGAGGGAGGTCTTCGGCGAGTTCGTTTGTGGTGCGGCTGTATCGCTGCTAGTTCGCCTTTTGAAAATTTCATCGCTTGTATGGTGCGCTGGGCACTGGAGCCACCATTTTGCAGGTGGTGGTTAGTGAAGGTCGGTGTTGCGACCTAGGGAATTTTTCCAAGACGCGCCTGTCATGGGAACTGTTACTACTCCGTCCCAAACTCAAAAAAGCAAAGTCCGATTAATTCCGGAATTCCAACGACCAGAGAAGAAGCTGGGGGCATCCTTTGGATTGAGTAGAATATCTAGGGCAGAGGCGTGCAACATATGGCCCGCGGGCCACAGCACGGCCCGCGGTACCTACTTACGTGGCCTGCTACAGACTTCATACTTCATAGCTTAATAACTTAATAACTTTTTTGAATTGTAACGGCATCATTGGATATTGGCATCTTTGACTACAGTGTAAGTTTATAAGACTACATCACACTGCGATTTAATTCCGTCTACAGTACTGTGACGACACCCTATTGTTGCGGCATAATGTGAATTGTTTAAAAATTGAATTTTTCTCGCAGCGGTACTGTAGTGTATTACGTGATCTTACTTCATATGTGTGCCGGTTATTATCGGGGCCGTAGCCACGGGTGGGGCTATCGTAGGCTAAGCCCCTCCCCCAGAATTTATTTTAGCTCCCCAAAAATATTTATGTCGAAGTGATGACGGTATATATACCAATGGCTCATAATTTTTTTTTTGAAGATATCCGCTTCAACCAACGTTAAGTTTAAATCTCGGGACTAATTTCTGATTCGCGTCTTAATACTAAAATCAGAAAGGCTTTGAAGTTTCACCGTCAAGCAGACTGATGTCTGAGTGTTGAGCAATTGTGCATAAACGTTGCAACGCAGTTAACGAAATTTGCATTATGAAAACACAACCACTGGTCATAATCAACCCTCAACCGCAATTGTACTGGCTACTACGCTGTTAATTTTGCTATAAGACTCGTCATGTTTTTGTTATTGTTTTCTGCCCTAATCTAATTGACGCATTTTATTTCCGCTTAGGGTTGTTGTAAGTTTTGATACCAGTACCGGGGGCCAGGCCATCGAACAACTTATAAGTCGATGGTCTGGCCCCCGGTATCACTATACTTGTAGGTTGTGGCCCATTGCGCTAAACAGTTGCACGCCCCTGATCTAGGGCATTTTTATTCGCCCAGTCCAAAAGATATACGCCATCAAGACTGTTAGAAGCGTAGTTCCAGTCAGCGTGTTTACAGTTAAAGTCACCGGCGTAGAGGCAAGGGTGTGCACACGTTGGGATCAATGTTGGTGACAGTTGAGCGGTGGGTACTGGGTAGCTTGTAGACATTGATGACTTTAAGCCCATTGACATCCACACAAATCCATTCAATCGCTGATTCCTCAGGAGATTGATCCGTCAGGGACCAGGGTTCATTGGAGCCTATAGTGGATGAAGGTAGCCAGTCCGTGCATCCTTCTAAACGCTGCGCTGGCTCGTGTAAAGTTTGATATTTCTAGCCGATCTGGTGTCGTGCAGTGGGTCTCTTGGAGAAGAATGATCTGGGCCTCGTGCCTGGTGGCCAATTGGCTTAAGACACAGATTTTGCTTGCTGTCATTCCGTCTATGTTCAGTTGCAGAATGTTTGGTCTGCAAATTTCATCTGATCTTTTTTGGTTCCTAGGGCGGAGAGTTTATCCTTTTACTACCCCGGGATGGTCTCCGAACATTAGTCTGGCGAACGTTAAATTTTTTCAGTTTCCAGAGAACGCCACGAGGAGGCTGTTGACGTGATCCTCCAATTTTCTTTGAAGCAGCTGATTAAAAATAATACAACTACTCATTAGAATAGATGAAAGGAATGATACAATATAGCAAAGTGTATCGTCGACCGTCGTTTCTGAATTTTAACATGTAGACCTACCAGGACCATCTTATTCGTTTGGGATAGATGTTTCAGAGAGCGATTGTTCCCGTTAGACAATTGGATATTTATTCATCAGCCAGGTGGACAGGTTTTCATTGACCATTTTCAGACCTTGAGCTCCATTTGGGTGGCGGTAGATGGGACAACACGCCACTGCATGGTCTGGTTTCTGCTACTTCGCGCCACACTCACATGCCGTTAAATAAATCAGTCCCCATTTTTGCAGATTTGAATGGAAGAGGCCACCACCAATGCGGAGGTTATTAAGCCTAACCCAAGTAGGCCCTGGAAAGTGTATTCCGAGTGGTGAGGTGCTAGCATTTGGAATAAAGGCATGGAGTCGAGAAGAACTTGCCTGACACTCCTTATTTCATCTGCATCCCACCCAGTGCGCTGCGCTGATGTTTAACTCATTAACTTCGTTGATCAGTTCCAGTGCGGCATGGACAAATGGATGTCTTGATTTAAGTTATCGATGTCTTGCAAAGGGCATTGCATTGAGTCTTTCATGTAATAGGTGTTCAGGATCTCGCGCACGACGAGCCAATAACAAGGTGGTTTTAGTTGCTGCGAAGTTCAGGTGGATGGATACCTGCTAGGATATGACAATTGCCCGTTGGCGTGGGACGCAGACATCTGGTCACTATAGGCAGGGCATCGTTGATTGTTTTGTCTATGAGATAAGTATGGGCACTACGGCAGCAGTCCGATGCGTGACGTAAGCTTGCTAGGCAGCGACTCCAGATAATGACGAAAAGTGAGCGCTCTGTCCAGTTTTATTCCAAGATAAGTTGGTTCAGTGGAGAAGGGGAGCATGTGCCCCTCAACGGTTTGTCGGAGCATGTGCCCCTCGACGGAGCATGTGCCCCTCGACGGAGCATGTGCCCCTCAACGGAGCATGTGCCCCTCGTTTTGCCTCCTTATTGTAAAGGTGAAAGGCAGCCGTCATCGTTTTAGTTATACTGAGCTTCAACTTCCTCTTCTGGGGGTAAGTGGATATCATTGACATATCCTGGGTTAAAGCCTCTTCCAACATCTGCCAGTTTTTTGCTGAGTGCAAGATAACCAGATCGTCTGCATAAGCAAATTTCTTGGCGATTGTTACTGAAAAGTCGTGTGTGTAGATGTTGAATAGGACCGATCTTTAAGGAACGCCATTTCTCAGACGCCGCAGCCTGCTTTGCACGTCGTTACCAGTAGTAAAGCTAAAGCTACGATTTCGGACAAGCTCCATAATTAGTGAAACCATGTGCCTATCCGGTAAGAGTCGCAGTAGCTTGCAGGTGCGACCGCTATGCCAAGCAGTGTCACAGACTGCTGTAAGATCTACAAATACAGCGCCGGCCTTCGTGTTAGCCGAGATGCTATCCTATATTTTTTGAATTAAAAGTGTGATCTGGTCTACAGTCAATCTCCCGTATCGGAAGCCGACTTGCTCCCTTGGAAGGAGTGGATCTACAGTAGGCTCGATGCGAATGCAGATAAGCCTTTCCAAGATCTCAAATAGAATGCATAATAGAGAGATAGGTCTATAACTTTTTGAGTCCTTTGGGTGCTTCTTTGGCTTTGGGATCGCGGCCACTAGGGCTCGTTTTCAGATCTTTGGAAGCTAGAGTGTGCGCATGCAGGATGATTGGAACTGATTTAGCCATGACTTTAGTGCAGCACCGGCATAAAATACTAGAAGAGTCAGGGCCCGGAAATTTTCCTGGCTTGAGCAGACGGAGGACATTGGAAAATTCTTCCGATGTAAAATCTCCTGAGATAACTTTGTCGTTGGGTGTTGGAACCTTCCAAAGTTCAGACACCTCTTGGGAAGTCTAGCTGACTTCCGGTCGTTCGTCTTGTAAGTGCCGTTTTTCACCAACTCTGATGCAATAGAGTTGGAGGAAATTGGACAAGTTCGTTGAGTGTGTCTCTGCTTGCCAGTAAGGTTGTTTTTAGTACTCCATGCTAAGCGACTGGAGTGAGTGAAGTCAATGGAGTTGACAGCCTCTGACCATCTGGTTTTTCGCTTTTCGTCAAGCCGATCATGCAAAGCAGAAACAGCAGTATTAGTAGCTTGGCCCTGCGGTGCGTCGAGAAACGCCTGGTAGAGGTGTTCACACTGTGCATCCCAACACAGTGTGTAGTTCTTTCTACGACCGCGTGGACTTGATTGCTTTGCTGAAGTGATGATAGTGTTGCAGAAGTCACGGTAAGCTTCATCAGTACCACTAGAATCAGGGGATGGAAGGTCCTGAGAGAGCGTATTTGTGATGAGGCTATAGAGCTTCCAGTCGACCTTTCGAAAGTTCCATCTCTTATACGGCTCACTTGGGATATTTGCCAAAGTTTTTGAGGCCTTGATCAGCGAAGGTCGATGTTGAAACCTGGGAAACTTGACTAAGATACGTCTGTGAAGATGCAAGCTATTATTCCCAGTGCTTGTAAAGGCAAGATCTGGTTGGTCCCAGTGCTCCAACAAGCAGAGAAAAAACTGGAGGCATCTTTAGGATTGTATAACAGCGCAAGGTTGCTCTGGGCCGCCCAGTCAACCAACCATTCTTCATCTGGACTGTTTGATTTGTAACCCCATGTCGTACGCTGGCAGTTAAAATCACCAGCATGGAAAAATGGGTGTTGAAACACTGAAATGGATGTTGGCGTCAACTGTATAGATGATAGTTTATACACATTGACAATCTTAATGCCATTGACATCCACACGGAGCCACTCAATTGCCGATCCAGTTGGGGATTGGTCAACAAGAGCCCAGCCGAGCTTATCATGTACAAACGTAGCCAGGCCGTGCTTCCTGCTGGGGACCACATCAGCTAGTGAAACCAGCCGGTCTGCACTAGTGCAATGGGTCTCCTGAAGGAGTATAACAAAGGCTTTGTATCTTGTGGCTAACTGGCCGAGTATGCTCATTTTGTTAGCAGTAAGGCCCTCGATGTTAAGTTGGAGGACCTTCGGCCAAGTTGGTCCTGACTTTTTGGGCTTGCTCTTTTGCTTTCGGGGCCGAGGGTCTATCCTTTTATTACCCCGAAAGCTTCCCGTAACAGTCGTCATTTGTTTGTCTTTTCAGAACAGTTTCCAGGGTCCACCACTAAGAGGTTGACAAAATGAGGCTGGTATATTGACTTAGAAGTAACTTCTGATCAATAACGCAGTAATTCAAACCTTTCCTGCTTGACGTTCAGCATTCAAGGGACATTTACCCCGTCCAATTCTCGAGGGCTTTAGGCCCACGTTTTTTTGGTTCTAGTTTCTGCATCATAATCATTTTATTGATGTCATAATGAAAAAGAGTGGTCATGACATTAAAAAATTGATAGCAGGAACTAAAACCAAGAATTACTGTGGATCTAAAGCTCACGAAAATCGGACATTTGGACAGGTCAAATGTGAAGAACGAGCCGGCAAGTTTACTTGTTGTGCCGTTGGGAAAGGCACTTAACGGAATTTCCCCATCTCAGCGTGGTAGATCGATGGCCGGCAACTCCTAAGCGAGCTTATTACAACGCTCTGATCGCTTTCTCGTGATAGGAGAATAAATATGCAACTGCAGTATACATTCAAATGTGGTTATCACTGCCAGCCCGGACCGGTCATTTTTGACGGATTTGCCTTTGAACGGATTGTAATTTTTGCGTTCGCACAATTTTTTTTACGAAATTTCTTGTGTTTTCCCAACTTATTTTGATATTTTATCAGCCTTAAAAAAATTTCTTTGGAGGATCTACAAACAAAGTAAGCTGCTCATCTATCTATAAGCCCTAACCGGTCAAAAATGACCGGTGCTTGATAATGAGACTATACTGCTCTGAGCACGACAGCATATGGGAGAAAGATCAAATTGGGTAGAACTAAAAACCGTGTAAGATGCTTTGAGACCAAATGAGGACACGGGGCAGCATTGGGCTGGGGCAGTAGGCCTATAGGACTCTATGGGACCGCATGGGAACAAACGTTTTTGTATGGGACCAAAGGGCATTTAGGAAAATGAACACCGGAGAAATGGGTAACAAGGGAAGTGGAAACCAATAGAAATGGGCTCTTGGGATAAATGGAGAACAAGCCGAATGCAAATGGGAACTTGGGGGAAATGGGCACTGGCACAGCAGGCAACTGGGCAGATTGGCCCCGGGGCAAATATGCTTTGAAGCAAATAGGCGCTGGGGCAAATGAGCATGAAGCAAAGGGGCACTGGGGGTAAATGGGCACTGGAAAAAAGTGGCACCAGGGCACTTAGGGCATATTAAATTACCCATTCTGATCCAAAAGCCCGTTTGTTCCAGTTTCCTGCCTGTCATTTTTTTTGTGCTCACAAATGCTTCAACGTGGAACATGAGAGTTGTTTCACTGGAATAAAATTGATGAAACATCCAAAATTTCAGTAAAAATTCTTTCGCCAAAAGTGGTGGCAGATGAACGGTGTTAAAAATATTTTATTTTGTTCCATCAGCACTACATTAGTTTGCAGTAAAAAAACTGAACTAGTCGACCTATACAACCGTGAAAACAACTTAGCCCGAATTTTTTTCACAATATTGCCGAAGTTGCCACCAAATTTCAGACTTCGCAATCGATGGTAACACCTTAAACTTTCCGCCACGTTTCGATTCAAAAAGTCATGAGCTAGATTGTAAAGCGCTTTTTCGTCAGAGCGAGCCGAACGTGAATAAAACCGTCATCAACTTTTAGATATCAACGAGTGCGAAAACGACGTGTGCTCAGAAGACGAGGAGTGTCTGAACACGTACGGTGGATACAAGTGCTATACGCATGAGTGTGAGGACGGATATTCTAGATCGAAATCGAGTAGTGTCTCCAAACCTGGGTGAGTTGTTTCAATCAGAGTTTTTCGTTTGAAGATTAGGTTAACTGAAAAAGCAATACTTACGCTCAAATTCAATTGTAACAAAACAACCTTTTTTTTTATTAGCGCTGTCTTGCTATCAGCAAATAAATTTTTCCGAGCCATCTGGCGGCAAAAAATAGTTCGTTAACTGTGGGACGCTATTGCTTTTTGCGTTATCTTAATATACCGAAATACTCAATCTTCAGCATCGTGGTATTAAAACTCGATCAGTAATAAACAGTTTAACTTTATGATAAACGTCATTTAAACTATGAACGAACTTGCAAATACTTCAAGCGTTTTAACAGTGAAATCGGATCATCGCTGTGAGTAACTTGCAAGAAACGGATTTCAGAACAAGATATTCATTCTCAAGTACAGTCAACCGTACTACCAAATCGTCTAGTTTGCAACGGAATGACCAACTTTATGCCGCCAAATGGCCGGACGTAGTGAAACTGCGATAAAATTATCCCGTTTCTTAGTCATATGACCGTGCATCATGCAGGTTGTCCCTAGCTCACAATTATTAGTCAACAAATCCGACAATTTTCACAAAACATTGGCTGATTGTTCGAGCAAGTTGTCTTATGTTGGACAAGTATAGACGATTAGACGTGTTCGGCTTGAACGAGCGTGCGTGATGAGTTTAAAACAGAGTAATTTGATTGAAACAGGCCTTGCATCAACGATAATGATCAGTCCGATGGCGAATTTCCTTTCTCAATATCAGACTACAAGTTCGCGCTCAGGTTAAATCACCCTCAACACAAAGATGTCGCTGTATTACAATATGTACGCAGACCTGATCACTTTTACGATTTTGATGTAACGGAGGGAAGCAACCATTTTTAGTAAGTCGCAATAAGTGCTATAGAGTACGACAACCACCAAACGAGAAGGTGTTTTTCTTGTTATTGCCAGATCGACTTTGCAGCAGACTTGTAAGGTCAGCTCAAGTCGCATCTAAAAGGGCCTCATATTTCTCCCTAGTTTGATTCGACACTTCCGAAAATAACTCGCCCTGAATGATGGTTTCAGGAAATTCTATGGATCCCCTGTTGCATTCTGCTGTCTTACAACTTTCATGAAAAAAAGATAGCAAGAGTGTAGGAAGGTCTGCTCAAGATTTTTATGACAAAATTAACCCGAAGCTTGCTGATTCAAGCAAGGCCACCTAGATACAAGACTATAGTTAAAACGTGTAACCGTTTGCAGCTGAATATGCGACATAGAAAATTGACCGATTTTTTCTGCCATATTTTGAGAGCTTTTATCTCTCGTTCTTGCATTTGCGTCTTTGAAACTACCTTTTTCAATAACACTCGAATGAAAGATGCAGTCAGTTCGTTCACTTTTTATTTACGTGTAAAATGTTCTTCCGAAAAATTCTTCCTAGCTAGCGCAACACAATAAGACTCATTGACGTTCATGTTTGCATTTCGTAACTCGCATTAACTCTTTCATTGTAGCGTTGTTCCGATGACTGGTTACATTCGCATCCGAACTCGTCGTCTTCTAGACACGCCAGGAACATTCAATACGAAAATCACATTCACAGACAATTACTGGAACCCTTACACACTCCGCTACAGGAAGATCGTTTCTCGTATTGACATCTCTTTTGTTGTGTCCGAGTACGACTTCTAATTAAAGACTCATTTTTTTCCTATCCAACAATATTATGCCAACAATATTATGCTATTGATGCTGACTCGTCGTTGTCACAACGTAAATGTGGTAACGGTTTAGCTGGTGGCGAGAACATTGCCCACTTTTTCATGAATTGGTTTCTTACCGCTCAACTAAGTGTAAATAGCTTCAACAGAAGATTTTCCAAAGATCGTTTTCTGCAATAGTATTTCGAATTTTAGAAGATAGTTACTGACAATTTTATTATCACTTTGTTATTGTTTACTTCGCTTGCAGCTGTGCTGCACGATTATTGAGTTTTGAAGTTTTGATGATATGTTCTGTGTATCTGTTGAACCAAAATCATTCGAAAAAGAAATTGAAAAGAAAGTTTTTGGTGACAAATGATGAAGAGAGTTTCGTTGAGTCTTCCACTACTTCGTCATTTAAAGTTTAAAACATTTTCAACCCGTCTAGTCTCTTCATTTGCGCGGCTTCATCTGCTGGAAGATACGCGTATTACTTGATGTTCTTCAAAAGTCAATCCATGAATTAACTTGAAGTGCAATACAAGCAGACTGTTGATTAAAGCTGTTGACAGCCTTGGTGAAAAATTAAGCTACCGCATATTTACCTCTTTCGTTTTACAGTGTTAGAACGTAAGAACCGAGGTGAGCAGCACAAGGTATACAAACCACAGTCATAAAAGTTGCGCCGCTAGCGCACGCGCTACTACTCTGAAATTTTTGCGTCGCAAGCTTTTCTGCAAGTGCCAACAAAAAACTGCGCCGCAAGCGCAATCGCAAGTGCACAAGTTGGACGTTTTGAAAATTATGGTTCCAGTCGATGCGATGCTATAGGGATGGGCGTAATAACAAATGAAGTATTCTAGAGTATTGCAGAATAATGTTTTGAATCTGCGACCTTTCTACTTCCTTTGGTGCTGTGTTGACTAGGCGCTAAGCCGCAAAGACCCTGTCCAGGGGCGCTGCCTGAGGGAAGGCAATCGCCCCCTCAAAACTTCTCAAGTACCAGCGGTAATACAGGAAATTACGTCGGGTAGTCCACTAAAGACCTCTTTTGTGAACTGTCTAGGAGAAAACCTAAGTTGTAGTTTGTTCTTTTGAATCTAAAAGTCCATGAAATTATTGTTCTGATTCAAAGTTGCAAGCTTTGAAGCCAATTTTTATCACCCTTGTATAAGCGAATCTAGCACATGCATAAACTATACCGCAAATCGCCACTGGTTATCACACTTAATTGTTACACTTCAAGCATATTTCGAACAAACTTTTCTGATGCCGTTATTTTAGATCTGACATCTTCATTTTTTTCCTACTGTCACGAGAAAGCGACGGAAGGACTATAGGCCTACATAAGACGAATTCAGATTCGCTTAGAAGTTGCCTTTGGTTCTGAGTTTTGCTTCTGACTTCTCTAATTTGCTGCTTGTTAGATGAGACCAAGCAGAGATAATGATCGCAAAGCATCTTATCCACGACGTAACAATGAGGCCAGGGTGGCAGTTTAACCATCAACATTACGATCATGGTCGTCGTTAAAACGACGCTCCGAGCCACTCGGCAACGCTACCGGCGAAACTGCATTTACTTCACGTTGTCCCTTGCAACTTTTCACCTAACGTATGACTGTACCTTGCAAACCTCCAGCATTCAGTTATTTGCCACTGGTGTTGCTAGGTTACTCAGAATCTGACGCTACAATTGTTCTGCAGATGTATGGCGCGCCAAATTAAAAAAAAAATATTTAAATTTCTCACTCATGTTTCGGGACAGATTTGTCTCTTAAAGTTGCTAACTAATTTACGCTTGAAATAATTTTTTTTCGATTTGGCGCGCTAGCGCGCTGCAGTAAAGAAAATATGGAAAGTTTTCTTTCTTGTCTGAGAAAAGATTTGTCTCTTAAAGTTGTTGCAAACTGATTTACCGTTACAACAATTTTTTTCAATTTGGCGCGCTGAATTGAAAAAATGATTGACATTTTTCACCCTTGATGGAGGACAGATTGCGAACTAATTCACCGTTAAAATACTTTTTCTCGTTTTGGCGCGCTAACGCGCTGAATTTAAAAAAGTTTAAACTTTGCTCATACGTTTCAGGACACAAAGAACTTACATTTTCAACTCAACTTGCATGTTAATGATTTTTTTTTTAAATCAATGAAATGCAGGCTAAGTTGATTTGTAAATGTGCGGTAAATTGATTTGTGTCCTGAAACGTGAGTGCAAGGTTTAAATTTTTTTTTAATCGGCGCGCTAAAGCGCCAAATTGAAAACAAAATTATTGAAATGTAAGTTGAGTTGTCAAGTTGATTTGTAAATGTAAGTTGATTTGTGTCCTGAAACGTATGTGCAAAGTTTGATTTTTTTAATTCAGAGCACTAGGGCGCCAAATGTAAGCTGATTTGTGAAGTTGATTTGTGTCCTGAAACGTGTGAGCAAAGTTTGAATTGTTTTTAATTCAGCGCGCCAAATTCAAACAAATTATTCTAACGGTGAAATAGTTTGCAACTTTTAAGAGACAAATCTGCCTTCAATGTAGGGTGAAAAGTTTCAATTACTTTTGTAATTCAGCACACTAGCGCGCCAAATCGAAACAAAATTATTTCATGCGTGAATTAGCATGCAACTTTAAAAGACAAATCTGTCCTAAAACTGGGTGAAAAATTTAAATATTTTTTTAATTTGAAGCGCCATATAGATGGATCATGTCACTCAAAATGCGTTTTGCAAGAGTAGTAGCAAATGGTAGAAAAGTGGTCAATTTCTGCACAAATGTGCCGGTGGCGGCGAATTTCTCGTTTTCGAACTAGCGAGCAAATTGGCATGCCGGCGATGACGTCATACGTCGCGATCAATCCACGCGTATCTGAAAAAGCGAAATATTTTTGAGAAATGTATAATTTGCAGAAATATTATTTTAGAACTTTTAGTAGTTTCGCTTACAACGTCTTGTGTTTTACATTCAGCTGACAAATTTGTTTGTTTGCTGCTTGTTGGCAAGCTGGAAATTACGTTACGCATCGCGATCAACCATTGCGTTAATTTACGAGTAGGCCTATCTGAAAATGCAAAATATTTTCGAAACCCTGGTTAGGAAAAGAAATATCTTGCCCACAAAGCAGAGGTTGATCGTCTGACGATTTTGCATTGGCGGATCTAAATGCTGAATATACTGCTGGTAAGCAAAATCAGTCAATAATTTAAAACTTTATTCTAAAATCGATTTCGACCCATGTGGGTCATCCTCAGTTAATCTGCGCAATAAAACAAACGCTCAATCAATCTAAGGCTCGAGAACTGCAGCTAAAATAAACTAAACACGTAACGGGTATGCACAAACTAAGCTTTGAATAAAACCGTTCTATAAACACGTAATGGGCATGCACAAACTAAACTTTGAATAAAACCGTTAAGAACCACAATGCATCTAAGGCTAAAATCAATCAAGCGCAGCACAACGTGGAAAAGCGGAGTGGTGGCTACACAAACCAAGAAACCTTATTTATATTTAGGCAGAATTCCTTTAGCTATATCAATTTGAACGTCTAATTCATAAATCTATTGGCTTTCATAAAGGTCTAGGTGTCTATGCTGTTGCTGCAATGCTTGCTCCTGATTTGGCAAAAACGCGCTTTGATGGTGTGTAGCGGTTTTCTATTAACATAAGACAAATGCATTAATGGTAAAGCAAAGGAAAAATATATACATAAGTACGCGCAAACTGAGGAGGATTCATAACTAGGAGAAATTAAGTATATAAGCACGCACAAGAAATATAAAAATAAATAATATACACTGCAAAACTACCGCAAAGGAAACGAACTAATTCATCGGTAATAAACACAGGTTAAGTAAAATCACGTAAAGAAAAAAAAGGGTGTTAATAAATAATGATAATTATTTGATAATAAATAACGATAATAAGGGTGTTAATAAATAATGATAATTATTCGATAAAGTAACTTATATAAAATAAAGAAACGTGAGACTTACCGACTGTTTTTATAACAGGAGCAACAACTTCAAAACAGCTCGTAACAGTAACTTATATCAATGAAATATCAACAACTAGCACAGACATTCGCAACAGTATCTGTAACTTATTCAAATAGAATCAATCTTTCAACTTCAATAACGGTTATATGGTATTTTAAAATACATCTTTCTTATTTCTTTACACAGTGGAAATCTAACAGCCTCAAACAATCACATAAATTAAGAATAAAACCTGTTGACTCTACTGCAAAATAGCATTATTTGCTTACTCTGAAATTACGTCCGGCCGATGCAACGGCGACTTCAAACTGACACACAAAACATGAAGAACACTGTTAGGTGAACTAATTATCAAAGAAACATCGAGAGTCGGCCTGTGGTCGGAAGCCATTAACTTAAAATATATAAATAAAGATCACGTGAATAGTTTAAAGAAAAGATTCAGTGCCGATTGCAGAGATAACAACGACGATTACAAAATAGGAAACGACTCAAATTAAGACGACAACTTTACAGGCACACCACGCAATACAAATAGGTTCAACAAAAGGTTGCGACTCGATTCCATAGCTTAGTTTTTGCTGGAAGTCCTAATCAGAGGTTTAGGTTCGATTCTAACTTACGACTTGCCGTAACATACCCCCACGCAATGTACGGACCCGTACATTCCAAAATCATCGGCAAGTTGTGCATTCTCCCAAACAGTGCAAACCAGTGAACACAAAGCGAATACAATACTTTTTTACACACTGTATACATCAAAATATTGCTTTCGATCATTCAGTTTATATCACGTTAGATAAACAGTATCAAGCTCATTTGACAAGATAGTGTCCGCAGGATAGTTCAGGAAAAGAAATCGTTGGGTAGAATGTTATCTTCAGCACTCATCTGATTCATTGTTGTCACTTGTAATTTTGTAAAGTTTGGAGATTGGTCTTCGAAAAATGTTCGTTACAGTTTTCACCAACACTTGGCGAACTTTGTCATGACGATCAGGCAAAACTTTCGTCACTCTTCCCAAGGGCCATTTTCCTCTTGGGGCATTTTCATCGTAAACAAGCACAACATCGCCAACACAAAAATTTGTCTTCGCTTTTTGCCATTTTGTTCGCAGCTGAAGCGTTTGTACATATTCTGCTGACCAACGTTTCCAAAATTGTTGTGCTAAATATTGGACTTGACGCCACCGTTTGATGGAATAATTGTCATCATCTGTAAACTGTCCGGGAGAATAGTTTGCAGAATCTCTCATCAGCAATAAATGATTTGGTGTTAGTGGGACATCAGCTTCAGGGTCCATTACTATTGGTGTCAAAGGGCGAGAGTTTAAAATCGACTCGACTTCCACCATCAGCGTTGATAGAGTATCATCAGAAATCGTTTGTTGAACCAACAAAGAAGAAAATATTCTTCTTGCTGATCTAATGAGACGCTCCCATACTCCTCCCATATGGCTGGCGTAAGGTGGATTGAATTGCCATTGAATATTTTTCTGTTGCATGTGACTCCGCACGGTGTCGCAGTTGATACTTTGTAGTGACCAGCGCAGTTCTCTTTCGGCTCCGACAAAATTTGAACCGTTATCGCTGTACATTTTGCACGGTTTTCCACGTCTACCAATGAAGCGTCTCACAGCATTTATAAAAGAACTCGATGACATGTCCGGAACGACTTCAATGTGAACTGCTCTGCTGGAAAGACAAGTAAAAATACATCCATAACGTTTTAATGTACTTCTTTTCTGTTTGACAAAGAGAGGGCCAAAATAATCAACGCCTGTAAAATAAAAGGTAGGTTTAGTTGAAGAAACCCGACTTTCTGGTAGTTCGGACATCATTTGTTGTCCAGCTGGAGCATTCCTCCGTCTACATGACAAACAGCGTCCGATCAACCTTCTAACAGTAGCAGCCCCCTTGATGACCCAGAAATTTTGTCGTAATGAAGCCCAAGTATGAGACATGCCAGCGTGACCTACGACTCGATGATGATCCTCGACGATTAGTTTGGTGACATGATGGTGACTGGGGAGAATCACGGGATGTTTCACTTCAAACGGCATAGCGGATCGATCGATTCTACCTCCAACACGTAGTATACCTTCATATAAAAACGGATTTGATCGCCGTAATGAACTGGTTTTAGACACATGATCTTTCTTCTTTGAACTTAGCTGAAAATATTCATTAGCAAAGGCCTGTTTTTGAACAAGTACGATAATTTCCTTTTCGGCCACGTTTAATTCTTCGACAGTTATGGGCCCATTTACGGTATTTACCTTTTGCAGGTACTTTTTGCATCGCAAGATCCATGCGATGGAAAGCTTCAAGCGGTACCAAGAAGAAAAACGATCAAATCTTACTGCAATAGACAAATCTTTAACACTTGTTGACATCACATTTACTTGCTTTTGCAAAACTGAATATTCCTCCGGTAATGAGGGCAAAGGGCAAGGAGGTTGCCGCCAAAACTCTTCTGGCGACAACAGAAATGAAGGACCACGTATCCACCGCGAATCGGAGACCAGATTGCCTGCAGTCAATCCACGGGTAGCATCGTCGGCGGGGTTCGATCCAGAGTCGATGTATCTCCATTGATTTGCCAACGACATTTCTTCTATTTTTGCTAATCTGTTCGCAAAAAAGGTTTCATAACGTTTAGAGGTATTATGAATCATATGCAAAACTGCCGTTGAATCTGTCCAAAACACAGGTACCCATTTAAAATCATTCAGTTCCCGAATCATCATATGATTTAATTTTACCGCCAAAACGGCAGCTGTTAGTTCTAATCTAGGAATCGAAACCGTTCGCAGTGGTGTCAACCTTGCCTTTCCCATAAGAAACCTGCAGCAAATCCGACCGCTTTTGCATTCCATTCTCACGAACGAAACCACGCCATACGCACTCTGAGAAGCATCTGCAAAATAATGAATTTGAATTTTTGTCGCAACATCGCCTCCTAACGGTTTAAAACAGCGGTTAATTTCTAAATCACTGAGACCAGTCAGCTCTTCTGTCCAAGTTTTCCACAACTTGACACTTTCTTCAGGGATAGCTTCGTCCCATCCAAGTCTTTGCCTGCACAAACTCTGAAGAAGCATTTTTGCTTTGATTGTCACAGGAGCGATAAAACCTAAAGGATCAAAAACAGAACTAACTGCGGAAAGTATGCCTCGTCTCGTAATGGGTTTTTGCTTAACAGTGACATCAAATCTAAAACAGTCTTTATGCACGTCCCACTGAATACCCAAAACCTGCTCACAACAGTTATCAAAATTTTGCAGATTCACAAGAGCACTTGATCTTTCTTCGGAAGGTATTTTCGAAAGCACTCTCTTGTCATTGCTTAGCCATTTTCTGAGACGAAATCCACCCCTTTTTAACAAGTCGGTAAGACGCTCTGCTAACTCCACAGCTTGTCCAACAGTAGGCACTGATTTTAAGCAGTCATCCATATAAAAATTTTGCAGCACTGTTTGTACGACCTCCGCTGGGTATGAGGCTGCATGATCCTTTGCCGTTTGCTGCAAAGCATATATGGCACAAGTAGGCGAAGACTTGGCACCAAACACATGAACTTTCATGCAGTAATCAACCGGAGATAATGACATATCTCCTTTTGGCCACCACAAGAAACGCAAATGATTCCGGTCTTCGGGTTTTACTAACACCTGATGGAACATTGATTGAATGTCAGAGATCAAGGCAATATCATCTTGTCTGAAACGTAAAAGAACTCCCACTAAACTCTGCAGAAGATCAGGTCCAGGCAAGAGTTGTTCATTTAACGAACTGTTTCTGTGACGTGCTGCACAGTCAAATACAACCCTGAATTTGTCTGGCTTGTGTGGATGCAAAACACAGTGATGTGGTAAGTACCAACAATCATTATTAGAGAGATCGACCGGGTTGACCACTTCAGCGAACCCTTTGCTCAGGTAATCTTGCATTGCATCTGTATAATTGTCACGTAATTTTTTATCCTTTTCAAATCTTTTCTTTAAACTGTGTAGCCTGGAAACAGCTTGTGAGTGGTTGCTGGTTAGACACGGTGCTCCGGGTTTCCACAGTAGAGGCAATTGATAATGGCCATTTACAAACTCCTTCGACTTGGCCAATGAATGCAATGCATATCGATCATTTTTTGACATTTCGATTTCAGGGTAATTAAGCGAAGTTACAGAATCTAGCTTCCACAGATATTCCACTTGTTTCTGCAATAGCTCATCTGACTTTCGAATGTAGTTTACGCGAAAGCCCTTATTCTGCTTTCCTTGGGTTGCGCCAATAACCGACCATCCCAAAACCGTCTTAATTGCAAAGGGTTCATCACGACTTCCGCGTTTTTCGTCAAGGGTCCAAAACACTTCTGGTACATCTACACCAATAAGAAGTAAGACTATACCGTTCGGTATAACCGGAATTGATACATCTTGCAAATGAGGCCACATCTTCAAATCACGTTTTGACAGAGCTTTATTGGGCGTTACAGGTAAGTCTTTAACGGAGTAGACATTAGCCAATTTGACTGAATCTTCTTCGTTTTGAAGAGCAGATACACACAGGCTTATTCTCTTTCCTTTATGATTTTCCGTGGTTCGATTAATCGTAGTGATCGAGTATATAGCGTCTTCTCCATGAACGTTTAACTGTTCTAACAAGCGCTCGTCGCACAGAGTTGTAGTGGATCCTTGATCCAAGAAAGCATATGTTTCAATGTTCCGTTTTCCAGCTGTTACTCGGACGGGGATTATATTCAAGCTAACTTGTTGGTGGTGACTACCCGCTGAGCTAACTGTAGAAACCATAGCAACTGTGGAGGACTCCATGCCTGGCTGCTGTTTTTCTCTCCGTTGTTCATTATTCTTATACTCTCTGGTCTGTTCCTGGTGAAGTAAGCTATGATGTTTCCTCCTACATCCGTCAACGGTACATGTTGCTTCACTACGGCAATATCGGGCGATATGACCTTTTTTAAAGCAGTTATCGCAAAGCCTGTTTTGCCTCATAAACGAAATTTTTTCATTAACGTTTTTCTCGCGAAATTTGCAGCAATCCCAAAGTTTATGCGCCTCAAAACATAGATAACAATTGGGTTTGTTTGTTGTGGTAGCAACAGCGCCCGAAATACTGTTGGAGTGAATTTGAAATTTGGAAACCTTTTTTGTCTTGCTCTCGACGACTTTAGCATATACAGATTTCGCTATTTCAGCTTCATTTTTTACAAATTCAACTAAGTCGTTAAAACTAGGTTCGCAACCACGTTTCTCGCTTTCTGCAGCGGCGCGCACCCAACGAGTACGAATAGAATAAGGCAAACGATTGACGATCTTGACAATATTATCAAAATTATTTACGTAGGAGTGAAGATTTAAGCATCTGAAAGTGAATTCGCATTCTTCCAAATCATGGGCCAAATTGATCAGCTCTTTACCATCATCTGCTTTTATGCTCACATCACTATGCAGTTTATTCATATACGACCTAGCGATCAAATTTTTCCTACCAAAATGATCTTTGAGAATGTCCTTTGCCTTTTGATAGCCCTCATCGGGACTAAGCAACAAACAAAACTCAATAAGACGCCTTGCCTCACCTTCGCAGTGTTGTAATAATAAAAGCAACCGTTTGTTAGAGTCTTGAACAGATATTTCGACATTAGCTTCAAACGTTTTAATGAACCTCGTATATTTAGTAGGGTCACCAGAAAATTTCAAAATTTCTATTTTCGGAATATCGGTTTCCCACACAGGCAAGTAACGTAGTGCAGGAGCTGGGTTAACGTAAGGCACAGTAGGCGCATAACTACCGACACACTTCGGCTCTGTGGCGTCAGTTCTACCCTGTGGCTGGTCGTACTGGAAACTTGGTGCAGCTGCATATGGGTTAGCATGTGGCATAGTGGTCGCATAATTGCCAACAGGCTTTGTAGTTTTATCTCTACCCTGTAGCTGATCGTATTGGACGTGTTCCGTACCCGAAAGAGGTAGAGAATCTGGCATAGTGCGTTTCTGATTTAACGGATTAAGCGCGAGCTTTTCTCGCTCAATATTCGATCTAAAAGTGAAATCCACAACTCCGCTAGATCCTTTTTGGTCCAAAGTGTGAGGCGCAACTTTATCACCCTCTTCAGCGGTATCGATATAGCCTCCTCTATCAAGTTCTTCTTCTATGACTTCACGTTCTAATGAAGCCTCTTTCAATTCTTGAGTCGCTCGTAATAACTCAATCTTTCCGGTTTCCTCCAATTCCATAGCTTGGTGTTGTCGCTTCATCTCTTCGAATTTTTTCTTACTCTCTAGCTCTTCTTGAAGGTGCTGCAACCTCAACCGGGCAAGTTCTTGATTCGCTACAGCTCTTGCTCTCAGGGCACTGCTTGATGTAGAGCCGTGGGTAGACCGTCTGGAACGTGATGTGTGGGATCTCAGCGTAGGTGGGGCATTAGGAATGCTCTCTATATCCCTTTTTGCAACTTCTGACGATTTTAAGTAGTTTCCCACTCTAATGTCAAATTGCTTGTTTCGCGCATACACTGTTCTAAACTGCTTGTCTATAGCTTCTTTTTCTTCTGACTTGCTTGTACAAGGCAAGTTCATGGCAACTTTATCAAATTCCTTCAACAACAAATTTACCTTCGAAACCAGGGTTGACAACGCACTGGCAGATCCCTTTTCCAACATGATTGCGTTAGCCTGCTCATAATAATCTTCGATCTGCCGTGTTATTGATTCCAACTTTTCTACTGTCGACCCCATTCGTTTTCAAACAAAATTTGAACAATTTTACCTTTTGTTGTTGTCTTCTTAAGTTCAGGTAAAACAGTCGAAAACTTTGTCTATGCTGTTGCTGCAATGCTTGCTCCTGATTTGGCAAAAACGCGCTTTGATGGTGTGTAGCGGTTTTCTATTAACATAAGACAAATGCATTAATGGTAAAGCAAAGGAAAAATATATACATAAGTACGCGCAAACTGAGGAGGATTCATAACTAGGAGAAATTAAGTATGTAAGCATGCACAAGAAATATAAAAATAAATAATATACACTGCAAAACTACCGCAAAGGAAACGAACTAATTCATCGGTAATAAACACAGGTTAAGTAAAATCACGTAAAGAAAAAAAAGGGTGTTAATAAATAATGATAATTATTTGATAATAAATAACGATAATAAGGGTGTTAATAAATAATGATAATTATTCGATAAAGTAACTTATATAAAATAAAGAAACGTGAGACTTACCGACTGTTTTTATAACAGGAGCAACAACTTCAAAACAGCTCGTAACAGTAACTTATATCAATGAAATATCAACAACTAGCACAGACATTCGCAACAGTATCTGTAACTTATTCAAATAGAATCAATCTTTCAACTTCAATAACGGTTATATGGTATTTTAAAATACATCTTTCTTATTTCTTTACACAGTGGAAATCTAACAGCCTCAAACAATCACATAAATTAAGAATAAAACCTGTTGACTCTACTGCAAAATAGCATTATTTGCTTACTCTGAAATTACGTCCGGCCGATGCAACGGCGACTTCAAACTGACACACAAAACATGAAGAACACTGTTAGGTGAACTAATTATCAAAGAAACATCGAGAGTCGGCCTGTGGTCGGAAGCCATTAACTTAAAATATATAAATAAAGATCACGTGAATAGTTAAAAGAAAAGATTCAGTGCCGATTGCAGAGATAACAACGACGATTACAAAATAGGAAACGACTCAAATTAAGACGACAACTTTACAGGCACACCACGCAATACAAATAGGTTCAACAAAAGGTTGCGACTCGATTCCATAGCTTAGTTTTTGCTGGAAGTCCTAATCAGAGGTTTAGGTACGATTCTAACTTACGACTTGCCGTAACCCTAGGTTTTGTTTGTTTTTGGGTTGTTGTAAGAAAATTACTTCAAATAAGTCCGGAAGTGTGATAGCTTTACGGAGTGTAATAAATTTGCAAGGGACAAATTAATGTTTCGACTATAACCAAAGTCTCGTCAGCCTTGCTACGCACAGCCAATCCAGGCTAAACTCATTCCAGACTGCAAAGACTCTGTTTTTGCATTGCTTTACCTGTACATCTCGACTTCATCTCTTTTCTAGGTTGTGCCCTATTTTTGGCAGGCGACTGGCCCCAAACAACGATACCCAATGAAAGAACCTATAACCACTAACCCACAACTAAGTTACCGGTAGCCTAACTAGCCCACATCACTAGAAGCCCCCATGGCAACCCACTCATTTGCAGCTGCAGACGCGTTTCGACCTTATTATGGGTCTCATCAGTGCAACATAGCAACCTCCCACCTTCCTGAAAAAAAAAGAAATTCTAACCTTCAAAAGAACTACACACTCCAAATCTAAGCCTCTACTCGTTCTGCTCAAGGTGAAAATTTGAAATAAAACCTTCAAGAAAATAATACAGGCTGGATTATGATGTCACAAATTCCCTGTAAACAATCGATCGGAATAGAAAAGTCCGGTTGGTTTAAACATTATTTTCCCGGTAATCCGAGAAGGAATTTTTTGTATAAGGCTTGTAACTATACCAGTTACCAAAACCTACAAAAAACCTCTCTGCCCAACCCGTTCGCCCGTGAAAAAGCGGGGGACAAGGCAGGCACTGTGTCTGCGCATGCAGCCCAGAAAACACAGTGAACGTCAGCGCTTATCGGTGGTTTAAACATCAATATCCCGGTACGTTTGTCGAACTGCATGTACAGTTACAGGATCCAGCAAGATGATACAAAGAAGGATATGTAAGTCAAATAGAATTCTTCTTTCCTACACTTCTCCGATAGGCACCCCCAAAGTCAGGCAACAACAAAGCCCAATGTGTCAGGGTAAGAATAGGTCCAGTAATAAGAGTACAGTCTTTTAATGGAATGGAAAATGGTACTCCCCCATACAGGTGGGAATTGAACCATCCATTTCTGTCATCAATTACGAGTTAGATGAGAAATTTGCAAGGGACAAATTAATGTTTCGACTATAATCAAAGTCTCGTCAGCCTAGCTATGCACAGCCAATCCAGGCTAAACTCATACCAGACTGCAAAGACTCTGTTTTTGCATTGCTTTACCTGTACATCTCGACTTCATCTCTTTTCTAGGTTGTGCCCTATTTTTTTTCATCTCTTTACTAGGTTGTGCCCAAAAAATAGGGCACAACCTAGAAAAGAGATGAAGTCGAGATGTACAGGTAAAGCAATGCAAAAACAGAGTCTTTGCAGTCTGGAATGAGTTTAGCCTGGATTGGCTGTGCGTAGCAAGGCTGACGAGACTTTGGTTATTTACGGAGTGTATTGTGATATTTGATCAAGTGGGCATAAAGAGCCGAGCTGTCATCCACTGTGGAAGTAAATTTGCTCTCCGAGTTGCCGCAAGCTATACACGAGGCACGATGCCCAGCCCATCGCTTGGAATATCACAATACACTCCGTAAAGCTGTCACACTTCCGGACTTATTTGAAGTAATTTTCTTACAACAACCCAAAAACAAACAAAACCTAGACCTTTATGAAAGCCAATAGATTTATAAATTAGACGTTCAAATTGATATAGCTAAAGGAATTCTGCCTAAATATAAATAAGATTTCTTGGTTTGTGTAGTCACCACTCCGCTTTTCCACGTTGTGCTGCGCTTGATTGATTTTAGCCTTAGATGCATGTTTAGTTTATTTTAGCTGCAGTTCTCGAGCCTTAGATTGATTGAGCGTTTGTTTTATTGTGCAGATTAACTGAAGATGACCCACATGGGTCGAAATCGATTTTAGAATAAAGTTTTAAATTATTGACTGATTTTGCTTACCAGCAGTATATGCAAAATATTTTAGAGATAGTTCAGTTGGAAACAATTTGCAGAAATATTATTTTGGAACTTTTAGTACTGTTGACAACGTCTTGCGAATTTAATTACATTGACAAAATTGCTTGTTTGGACATAATTTGATTCAATCAGTCTTTTGCTTAGTTATATGAATTACAGTCTTTTATCTTTAACATTTTTTGAAATCGCAATTTTGAATTCACAACCAAATTATTTCATTGATTTTCAATAGCAAAATTGAATTAGCTGTTATTATTGTTAGAGAACATTAAATTCGATATATTGATTACAAGTTACATTTTTGGTCAAGCATCGTCAAACTCTTCACACCACCGATTTAAACAAATACATTGTCACCGTGCTGTTTAGACATCAAAATCTATGACGTAGACTCAAGGCATTCAATTTGAATTTGCGATTCTTTAAATTTGTTCTTTGGTTCACGTCTAGCGATACTTTTTACGACTCAATTTCATAGCGACGGATCAGAGCAAATCCACACTACATTCGAAAAAGCTTTGATTGTGAAACCGACCAACTGTTTCCGAGCATGTCCAGACACGTAGCAACCGGAAGTAAACGTTTTCTTTTATAGAAAACACAATGGAACAAACAGTATTAGTTATTACAATAAAATTTACTTACAGCTATTTTACTTAAACAGCATTTTAATTAATTCGAACTATTGGCGTAGCCAGGGGGTATTAGGACTTACACCCACCCATTGAGCTTCAAGTGACGTCATGCCTACGTCTCTTTCTGACTTTCTTTTTGAAGCGTTAGATACTTTTACTGCTCTTTCTTAAGCAAGTAGGCCTACCCGTAACTGTAGGCTTAAGTCGGTTATTTTATGTTAATTGGACGCGTAGCCAGAAGCAGATCCCAAGAACTCGATTTAGGAGGTGATAAACGGTGCACGAAAACAGGTACCGTATTTACCAAAAATATGAGCAAAAAAGCGGTATGTCGTTGTGGTTCAAAATTAACGGAATTTTTCAGCAAATTAGAGAAATCCTAACGTTTTAAGGGGAAAAGGTGATCGCCCCTCACCTCCCAACCCTGGATTCGCCACTGCACGCAGCAGTGCCATTGTAGCGCTGTTTTCTGAGTGATGTAATAGATCGATGGCGCTTCACCATGCAATGACTGTTTTATTAGCGGGGAGCAGTTAAAAACAAAATTTACAACAAATAGTTTATCGGTAAAGAGATATTCCAAATATCGACAAAACAGAAGAACCGCCTTTTTCACTTTCCTTTGATAGTTTCGACACTTTCAATTTCCTGCCAAAATCTTTTATGTGATCAATAAAACAAAGTATTACGCAACAAATAATAGAAAGACCTACCTTCTAGCATTATTCATTTAGCTATTTTACACGTGAACAGCAATGGCACAAAAGCGGCAGTTCAGCTTATCCGATTTTTTCGGGAAGAAGCGAACCTGCGTAACTAAAGATGACAAAGAGACAGAGAAGATTGTAACCAGGGCTGCGAACTCGATTGATTTTCAACCCAGTTCAAGTTCGAGTTCAAGAGATATTTGCAAGTACGAGTTCAAGTTCGAGTTAAAAAATTTTATTTTTCGAGTTCAAGTTCGAATTCGGCAAAAACGATCGAGTTCGAGTACGCAGCCCTTACGGTAACCTTTTCATTAACGCTACCTGGAAAAAATTTTGGTTATAACTAATTTTTGTTCTGAATGACCTTTACAACTGCTTTTTTAATGTTTTGTGACGTACTGTATGTTTTCAAGTCAGATTGGAGTGGCGCTGAAAAACTGATAAAGGTGGCTAATTTCACAATAATGGCATTTTTACGAGGATATCAACACCTTATAGAAAAGATCAGTGGCATAGCCAGCCCAAAATATCGGGGGGGGGGGACAAAACTTCATAGGCTTTTCCAGTGGCGCACCCAGGATTCGGCAAAGGGGGTGCCTCAACCGGAGGTGTGGGGGGCGAAGCCCCCAGCGCCACGGAGTTTTAGGGTTTTTACAAGAAAAATACTCATTTTAGCGTAGTTTTTTTGTAGAAAAGTGGCCTTAATCCGCCCCTGCTTGCGTTGTTAGTAGATTTACGTTATAGCATTAGTATCTTTGTTTGTAGGCTAGTGGTGAGTGAAAATATTTCGGGGGGGCCATCATCCCCCCTCTGGAAAAGATATTGACAGGGTTTACACTACATTTTTTTAGATAGGTGGTTCTATACTTCTTAGGCAACACGCTTTGACCGCTTAACTTGTGTTTTCTTCCACACGTAAAGCAAGTTGCGCCAGACTTGCTTCAATCTTTCTTCTCTGCCGTCTCTAATTAAATTCTCTGTAACTTCTTTTAGCGCCATCTTTAATAAAATGTCAGCAAGTTCACTAGATTGAATCCCAAACTTTTTTCAGCGCCACCCAACTCTGATTTAAAAAAATATTTTACGAATCCAGCCAAACACTCAAAACAATATCTTTAAATAATGTCAGCAGACCAGGGCTGGTGAGAGAGAGGGGCAAGGGGGTGCAAAGTACCGGGGTCCGGCATGTTTTGAGGGGCCCGGCCGCAATAATGCTCGAAAAACTTTCTTGCGTTGCAATGTGCAGTATTTGCCTGCTGGCTGGAAACAGCCTTTCTAAAACTCTATACTTCATGCAGTTTAACGGCCATCCATGAGTTTCCAGTAGTCCTTTCGCTTTCATGGGGTTTAGTATTGTTACCCTGCTCCTGTGGTCTGTTTTATCAGCTCTTGTCGCTCTATTGTGTTATCTTACTTTGAAGTGCTACATGCCTTACTCACTAGCATGCTGTTAGTAAACGGATTGCTTATTCACAACTTTGAAAAATACACTTTTAATCAGGAGATAATCGTAGAGGGACATAAAGCGTCGCATGTAAATTGCAATCGAAAGAATATTTTTAATATTTCGGTCGCGTAGGATATTACTAGGATTATGAGAATGGGTAAGAACGGCCTGTAATTGAAGTCACTTCAAAATACTTAGCCTATTGATTTGCAAATATCAAGGTGAACAGGGCACAGGGGCAGTGGCGAATCAAGGGGAGGGATGGGGAACATGCAATGCCATGCATACCCTACTAACATTTTCAAATGTGTTTTTGATGAATACAATTTTTCCTTAATTTCGAACCTCTTCCATAGCAATAATCCTTACGCCTTAAGCATGCATAAATTGAAAATGCGCAAACAAAATGCATCATATTTGGTAAAGCACTCAGAATTAGGGGTAAAAACTTAAGAATTTTGTCTTAAAAATTTTTCAAAAAGCACTAAAATGGCCATTGTAACATGTAAATTTTCAAAAAATTTCTTGGGAGCATGCCCCCGAACCACAAAAGAGCCGTTTTTGTTCCTCGATTTGCTTTATAGTAATTCGGCTGGAAAAACTACGTTTAAAAATGTCAAATTTTGGGGCCCCCCCTAAAAATATTCTGAAAACGCCCTGGCATGGAACATTTTCAAAGGAATTATTTACGCCCTTTTGAATTTAAACGTTGAACGTCTTTGTATTTACTACTTAGTTAAGATTCAACCGAATTTGAAACTGCATTTTCCGACCAAAATTTTCTGGATCCGCTCCTGCACAGAGGGCCCGAAGAATATCTCTGCCCCGTGGCCAGGATTTTCTCTCAACGACCCTGCATCAGACTCAGACTCGAACTCTGCGAAATTAAACTTTCGTACCTTACCACTAAAGCCTAGCACTCTCTTGACTTATTTACTGATCTACTCAGGTTCAAAATATTCCAACCCTAACGAAACCTTAACTTAGTAACACCTAACACGCAAACAGTAGCAGGTGAGCAGGCCACTGCGTTGCTCTGCGTTTTAATTGAAATCTCTCGGAACACCAATTGTGATGCAATAAATAAGTTTCAATGAAACAACGCAAAATGAAAGGCAAAATAATGCATTATCGGTTCCAAAATTGCAAATTTGCAATCATTTAATCTTTAACAAAAAATCAAAACAACTAAAAAGCAATGTCCTTCCTGGCCTAAAGAGTTTGACTGGAATGGTGACGTAGCCACACGAGTGGATATGCGTACCACAAAGGTTAAATTCTTTAAGAAATACTTATGCGAAGGGATGAGTGATCCTGGCAAGATCATTCGTCCTGGAAGATGAATGTTTCTTACCTGAGGGCGGCTGATGAAGGCTGATAGCTAGAAACAGCGCTGTCTCGCTCTACGGTACGATTTACTGGAGTGCTTTGCACTGTTGGTGATGAAGTGCTGTTCTAGCCTCTGACCCAACAAGAGGAAGTCGTCATGACTTCCCGTCCGGTAAGCCGGGAAGGACATTGCTTTTTAGTTGTTTGCTCTTCACCCTGGCCACGTAAAGAGTTTGACTGGAATGGTGACGTAGCCACACGAGTGGATATGCGTACCACAAAGGTTAAATTCTTTAAGAAATATTTATCCGATGGGATGAGTGATCCTGGCAAGATCATTCGTCCTGGAAGATAAATGTTTCTTACCTGAGGGCGGCTGATGAAGGCTTATAGCCAGAAACAGCGCTGTCTCGCTCTACGGTAAAAAATCAAAAGTAAAGTTCGTTCTGAAAGATTTGAATCAATAAATGTAAAGCATTCAATTTGTGAAAACGAACTCGATTGTTTTTTTTTTCGAGTTCAAGTTCGGTAAAAACGATCGAGTTTCAGCGAGTTCGCAGCCCTGATCGTAACGCCGTTAGAAAACAGATCTGTCAGAGATGAAGATGACACAGAGCCTGAAAAAATCGTAACGTCGTTAGAAAATAGATCTGTCAAAGTCAGAAATGAAGGTGACACAGAGCCTGAAAGAATCGTAACGCCGGTAGAAAACAGATCTGTCAGAGGTAAAGGTGACAAAGAACCAGAGAGAATCGTAACGCCGGTAGAAAACAGATCTGTTCTAGATGAAGGTGACACAGAACCTAAGAGGATCGTAATACTGTTAGAAAACAGATCTGTCAGAGTCAGAGATGAAGGTGACACAGAGCCTGAGAGGATCGTAATGCTGTTAGAAAACAGATCTGTCAGAGTCAGAGATGAAGGTGACAAGGAACCAGAGAGAATCGTAACGCTGGAAGAAAACAGATCTGTCAGAATCATAGATGAAGGTGACACAGAGCCTAAGAGAATCGTGACGTCGGTAGAAAGCAGATCTGTTAGAATACGTTCAAATGAAATAAACACGTCTTCGACGAAAAGTATTCCTAGCCATTCGAATGATATCGCTTCATTTGTTGGCTGTCGCTTGTCAGCTGCTGAAAAATTTGATGCCCTGAAAAATTTATTTCAGCCCAGCTCTTTTTTGTCTTTCCAGCGATTGGAGATCGACGGGTTCGTTTTCAATATAATTGGTTCAGTAAATGGAATTGGCTTGCATGTTCAGAAAGAAATCAAGGTGCTTATTGCAAAACTTGTGTTGTCTGCGGTCCTGCTGATGGAGTTGCAGTTGGTAATCAGGCTTTAGGAAAATTATGTGCAACTAAATTTGATAGCAGGAAAAAAGAAATAAAAAGATTTAAAGATCACGAAAAGTGCCGCTATCATGAAAAAGCTGTGGTTGATGCAGCTTCGTTGGCCAATGTTATGTCGGGAAAACAGGACGCAATTGATATTCAGTTGAACCAAAGAGCTAAACAACAAGTATTAGAAAACAGACAAAAAATCAAACTTATCATAGAAACCATAATACTCTGGCAAGCAAGAAATAGCTCTGAGAGACCATCGCGAAAGCGGACCAATAACAAGTGAACCCGAACAAAATGATGGAAACTTTCGTGCCATACTTCGTTATCGTTTTTATATTAAGCATGAATGTAAGCCTACACTATCAGCATCAGTACGTAACGCGCAGTATACTAGCCCAACTATTCAGAAAGAAATCATCGATTGCTGAAACAAAATTGTATTGAAAAAGCTTGTCACCGAAACAAAGCAGTTTTCTTTGCAGTTCTGGCAAATGAAACGACCGATATATGCAGTGTTCAACAACTATCTTTTTGCGTACAATATGTCGATCAAGATGTGAACGTTTTCTTCAGTTCATACCGGTATCGAATGTTACAGGAAAAAAATTGGTATTCACAGCTTCCCTGCTTGACGCTCAGCATTTAAGGGACAGTGTGGAGAACAAGCCGGCAAGTTTACTTGTTGTGCCGTTGGGAAAGGCACTTAGCGGAATTCCCCCATCTTGGTGTGGTAGACAGATGGATGGCAATTCCTAAGTGAGCTCGTATAGCGCTTTGATCGCTTTCTCGTGATAGGAGGATAAATATGCAACTAACTAACCAACTAACTATTTAAAAAAATTCGGTGTCAACTTGCATGGTCTTAGAGGTCAAGGATATGACGGCGCAGCGGCAATGAGCGGTGTTTTCATGGGGGTGCAAGCAATCGTACGCAAAACATGCAATAAAGCACTTTGTGTCCACTGTGCAGCACATAGTTTCAATTTAGCTCTGTCGATCGCTTGCAGATTGCTTTGTATCAGAAATTGCATTTGAGTGATGACTAAAGTGCAAAATTTTTTCAATGCACCAAAAAACTGCAAGTTTTGCAAAATGCAGTTGCTCAAATTAGCAACGACTCAAAACGAGAAAACTGTAAAAAGATGTGTCCAACTTGTTGAGTCGAAAGACATGATGCAGTTGATGCCATGTCGGCTCTCTGTAATCCAGTTACAAAGGCTTTGGAAGCAATATTGCTCTGGCCCAACAACGAAGTTTCTTCGCGATCCAACATGCTTCTCAATACAATTCAGCATTCTGAGCTTTTGATTTCGCTGGCATGCCAGCAGACTATCTGTTCTAGTAGCATAAACTTGTGCGAACTTCTTCAGTCAGCTAAAATTGATTTGTGTCATGCTCTTTTTCTTGTTGAAAGTTTTACTGAAGAACTACAGAAATTGCGAAGAGAGTCCAATAAAGATTTTAAGAGTATATATGCACGGGTTGTCCAAATTGCCGCAAATCATGAAATAGCTCTGCAGGTTCCCCGCGTTACTGCACGTCAGTAAAACCGCTCTAATGTGCAAACAGCAGAAAATAACGTCGAAAGTTATTTCCGAATATCAATATCAATTTTCATTCCACGTTTGAACTCATTTATTTTGCAGATGGAAGCAAGGTTTTTAAATGACAGTAAAATTTTGGAAAGATTTTCTTGCTTGCTACCTGATCGTCTAAAGGCCCTTCGCGAGAACAGATGGACAAACTAAAATCACTTTTTTAATTATATGGAGCAGACTTTTAATGCATCACTTTAAATACAATTATATCCGAGCTTCGTATGTGGTATCGATGTCTCTCACAATCATGTCAAAGCAGCCTCACCAAAAATTCTACGACTGCTTTAAAAATTTGTTCCGAGTTTACAACTCCAAACATTAGCATTTGGCTGCGTATATTGGCAACCCTTCCAGTAACGACCTGCACCAATGAGCGGTCTTTTTCAACTCTTCGTGGACTGAAAACATACTTGAAAAATTCTACGTCGGAGGACAGGATGAACGGATTGGCTATGCCTGATGTTTACAGAACAATGAACTCAACAGTTAACGATGTCATATAGATAAAATAGCTGAAAAACCTCGTCGCCTTAAGTTGGTCTTGTAGCAAGCATGGTTTCTACTTATTTGCGAAGCATATCATTACTCCATTACACCACTTGCCTTGCATGCCCCACGTTGTTCGTAAGGTCAAATATTTTATCTTTAAACTGACATGGCCTAATTTGTTTCTTAACGTGCGATTGTATAAACAAGCCACCGTACATTTTTGAAAACGTTAATTTGCTCTGTTTTTTGACATTTAATATTGAATGGCAGTTTGTTGCAGTTTCAAACCTGCAACACTAAACTGCGCTAGAAGAAATATTTGCTTATGCATGTTTGCTTTGAAAGTAAATCGAGTCATTCAGAAATATTGTACATTTAGAACAGAAGTATGAAACAGCACAAAGTTCACTTTTATCTGTTACCCTCTCATGATACTTTATTACTCGGGTGAATTGTCATAATAGCAAGAATTACGTAGCCTTGTTTCCCGAATCTTGTTTATGAGGCGCCGTTTGGAAAAAAATAGTTAAAGTTTTTCCACATGTTTTTTTCGGCCAATTTAAGGTGCATTTTGTCCAATATATTATATAGGATATTTCCTATATATATATGGGACAAATATGTGGTTTAAAACAGCCGAAAAAACTAACGCAAAACTAATAGGAAATTTCCTATAAAACAGGGGTGGCCAGACCTGCTTCATACTTGAGCCGCATATAACAAAATCCAGTTTTAAAAGAGCCACAACATAAACACAATAAAAAATACGAATTTATTCACTCAAAACGAAGTGTAGCTACTGCTGCGTGGTGATACTGTGAGTCTCCACCTGGGCTGCAAGATGTTTAAAATTAGGCTGATATGATCTTAAAGCAGTTCGGAGCAGTTCCTTCAAGTGTTGATTTGTCAAAACTAAACGGTACTTTGACTTTACAAATTTCATCACGGAATAAAATGATTCACAACAGTATGTTGTGCTGAAAATAGAAATCAACTGAATAGCTATTTTCTTTAGCTTCGGGTATTTTGCTTCTGGGACTTGTTTCCAGAACTCAACTGTACTCACAGATTTATGGACCATTTTCAAAGCGAGATCTTCCTGCAGTTCCAACAGTTCCATTTCTACAACAGATGCTTCACGTACAAATGGTTCAGGAATCGGACATCCATCGGTGATCACATCAACCTCAAACGGGTTTACAAAAAAGGAAAAAAAAGGTTTTAGCTTTTGCAAGTCTTGAAACCTAGACTGAAATTCCACCAACAGTTCTTGAAGTTTGTCTTTGTATTCTTCCACTTTCTTCTCTTTTATTTCAATGTTTATCTTTCTCAGATTAGGGAAGTGATCGAATCTTTTAGAAAGTAAATCCCTTTGAAAAAGTCTGAGTTTTTTTTGAAAGCTGAAAATTTTTTGAGAAAGGTCTGAAACAAGTTGGTCTTTGCCTTGCAGTGTCAAGTTTAAAGTTTGTAAATGATGCATTACTTCAGTAAGAAACACGAGATCGTGCATCCACTCATCATCTTCCAGCTGCGGATAAGGTTTGTTTCTTTCTTTAAGAAAAATACTAATTGGCTCCAACAACTCAACAAATCTACTCAAAACATTGCTCGTCGACAGCCACCTTACATTGCAGTAAAATGAGACGTCGTTAGGCTTATCTTCACGGTTCAAATATTCAATGAAGTTTCTAAATTGTCGGTGGGTCTTAGCATGTTTGCGCATAAAATTTACAATTTCAAGAGCAGTTTTCATAACGTATTCAAATTTGAAACATCTTGCTGCTAGGTGCTCACGGTGGATTATGCGGGGAAACAGAAAGAAAATCAGGGAAGTTATCATCATTTTTCATGAGTCCAAGTAAACCTGCATTTCTTCCTACCATTGCTGGTGCTCCGTCTGTTGCAACACTGACAAGTCTATTTAGCGGAACTTCAGCATTTGCCAAGATGTTGTCAATCGCATTTTTAATATCTACACTACGAGTTGTTTCTTTTAATGCGATTAAGTCCAACAACTCTTCTTTTACAGCAACATCATGGAAAACGTAATGAACAAACACAGCCAGTTGCGGATTGTCTCGCACATCCGTCGACTCGTCTAAAGCTAAACTAAACGCAGTTGAATTTTTTAAATCATTTTCCAGTTTGTCTTCGACATCAGCATTGTTCCGAGATACCCGTCTTTCAACTGTGTGTCGTGAAACTGGGGTTTGCGATATTAGTCGCTGAAGTTTTGTGTTCTTAGGATCTAATACTGCAATCACCTCAGATATATTCTTTTTAATGAATTCACCATCTGAATATGGATGTTTGAAACGGGCTATATTCCATGATATAATGAAACTAGCTTCAGTGGTTGTGTCAGCTTCCTTGCTGAATGTTTTCAACAGGTTCTGCTGGGCATGTAGGGAAGATTTTAGCTCATTAAGCTTATTCTTCCGTAATTCCGACTTAGGTGGGTAGTTGGTGTGAAAGTTTTTGTGTTTAGCTTCGTCATGGCGTTTCAAGTTACTGGTTTTGTAATGGTTGAGCAAAGCATGACAGATAAGACACGCAGGTTTACCTCCGTTATCGGTGTATCCAAACTCTTCCTCCCATTCTGTCTTAAAAGTTCTATTCTCCTCTTCATACTTTCTCTTTTTGCAATTATTCCTCAACGACATTTCTTGGCTAAACTTTTTTTACAATTACTAGATAACCGTAACCAAGACGTGATACTAGGTCAGCCCTGACGTACAGCTTCAATCTGACAGTTTACTTAACTACAGTTTTCGGAGTGCACTAGTACATTATTAGTAACATTCAGTCCATTGTTATTACGTGTGATAGAACCCATTGTTTCATAATCTGATCAAACAACTCGTCAAGGCGGGAAAAATGCATGTCTAATTTATCAATGCTAATTTGTAAAAGAGCCGCAATTTGACCATCCCTGCTATATAATATATTAGACAAATTATTGCATAACTTCGCCAAAAAAGCAGCGCAAAACATACAGGAAATTTCCTATATAATCTATAAGATCAATTATTGCATAAATTAGCCCAAAAAAAGCGGTGCAAATCATATAGGAAATTTTCTATATAATATATAAGACAAATTATTGCATAAATTAGTCCAAAAAAGCAGCTCAAAACAAATAGCAAGTTTCCTATATAATATATAAGACAGATGATTGAAGTTTTGTGCTGTTTTTTTTCCTAATTTATGCAATAATTTGTTATACATATTATACAGGAAATTTTCTTTATGTTTTGCGCTGCTTTTTTAGCTAATTTATGCAATAATCTGTCTTATATATTATATAGGAAATTTCTAACATGTTTTGCTCTGCCTTTTTTTGCTAATTTACGCAATAATTTGTCTTATATATCATATAGGAAATTTCCTATATAGTTTGCGTTAGCTGTTTTGGCTATTTTGAACCACATATTTGTCCTGTATGTATACAGGAAATATCCTACATAATATATTTGACAAAATGTTGCTTACATTGGCCGAAAAAACATGTGGAAAAACCTAAAGTATTTTTTCCAAATTTTCCTCATACTTGTTCTTTGCCGTTATGCTTATGAAGCAATGACGCATATTCATTAGCAGGGCAGTGCCGCTTAGAGTGAAGGCTTCGAAAAAAAATTTAGCCTCATGTGGGATGGAATGAACTTTTTTATACATAAAACGAAAATGGGGTTGATTCTTAATTTTGTTAAGAAAAGATCCCCCACCAAATGACTTTTCTGCGCCTCATTTTTCGCTTTTGGCCATCTTTTGCCAATCTAAGTTACTGCAGCAAATTATGTACTGATAAGTTCATGGGGACGATGCTCCTTGCGATTTGACAGCTTTAAAAAACAATTTGTTCAAAACGTACATCAGGGTCGGAGATATAAGCAAGTTGGTGTTCAAATATCAAACCTCTAGTGGAGGAATTGAATATTAACTGTTTCAGAAAGTACCTGAGCAATTCAGATAACTTTTAATGGCGGTTACCCATTTTTAGCAATGAGGAGTTCGTTTATGCACTCAGATAAAAGGTAATTTCTGCCACTAGATGGCAGCAGCATCGTTTCTTTCCTTTTGCAGTTTATTGGTAAACTAATGAAATAACTGCGGAGTGGACAGCTGACCAAAAAAGTGCTCAATAACAAAGCTAGAGCGTACTATATTCACTTCAGCACATCAGCTAAAAAGTAAAAACCTGACAGCCTGTTTCACCGGTAGGGTTCGTCAGGGGTATCTTATTCAAATAGAAACTAATCTAAAAATACCCAATTTTTTTTGGCTTACATATTTGTTTAAATCACTACGACATTCTGTGATTAAAGATGTCGTTTTATAAATTTGAAACATCTGCGGAGAGATCCAAAAGTATGCCGAAATCTAGGTTCAACAAATGCCATCCACTGCCTGCAATAAGAGTTTTATGCAAATGTGTTCGGCTATTATAAAAAATCAAATTTTAAGTCAATTGCGAGTGTTGTTGGAAGATGAAAAGCAAACGCTAAAAAATCTCGCAAGCCTTACTTTGCACAGTCAATCCAAGCTAGAGTCATTCCAAACTGTAAGGACTATTTGTTACAGTTGGTTGGTGGTACAGAACTTGAAGATAGCCAGAAGCTGAGGTTTCATATTTCCCGAAGCTTTTCGTCTGCCACTTGTCAAGGGAATCGTCAGAATAAAGAATGTAGAGCTGAGACCGTTTATAAAAGCGCGAAGAGAGAAAAGAGAAGTAGTTTCTGATTGGACGAAAAGTGTCGACCAATCAAAAACAGAAACGCTAGTGAGAGATCTCAGCGCGAAGACAAACTCCTTTTGCCGGCACAGGGTTGGTTGAGAAACTTTGATGTAAGTGGCTTCTAAGGCAGATAGATGGAAAGCCGAGCGACCTTTGAAAGGATCGAAATTTGTCATCGCTGTAGTGTAAGGCACAAGATTGATTGGTCAGCAGATGTTGTCCAATTGCCGAGTCGCAAATAGGTTCGTGATTGGTCAATTTGCACGAGCGATTGAAGGCCTTGCGATCTTGAGAAACTTGACCGGTTCTCACAGATTTGGGAACGTGTTGCTTAATTCTGTCCTGCAGCCGTTGAGATGTGCGACCCACGTACCGACTGTCGCAGTGGCACGAAAATTCATAAACGATATTGCTCTGTTGAGAAGCAGGAAGCACATCTTTTTTGCTTGCGGACAGAAGTTGTCTAGTCGTAAAAACGACGCGAGGCTCCACAGAGAAGTAACAGCGTTGAACTGCTGAAGCGACTTGCTTTTCGAACCTCGTCGAAATAGCACCCAACCATGGAAGATGTAGATAAACAGGACATTTCTTCGGTCCGTATGACGGTAAATG